>JAWNLU010001476.1:0-13579 GCA_035042165.1 Drosophila kuntzei
AATTCCAATAAGCGCAGCTTTGCATATCGATAATGGAATGCAGCTTGCAGCTGTGTATGGGGGAGCAATCGCTACTAAAAGCTTTCCAATGCAGCTGGCAGTCACACAAAAGCTACTTGATATAACTATCGCTACACATATATTTTTATCGCAAGCGATCGATAGATCGAAACTGACTGCGATAAAAACAACAAAATTTGAATTTCAAAAATCTAAACAACGGCAACCGTTACAATATAGCCATGTCCGTCTGTCCGTCCGTCCGTCTGTATGAAAATCGAGATCTCAGAGACTATAAGAGCTAGAGACACCAAACTTGGTATCTAGGTTCATCTATATTGCAAGCAGATCAAGTTTGTTTTAGAATTTTGCCACGCCCCCTTTAACGCGCTAAAATCTAAATTTAAAATTTAATTTCTAAATTACAAGAACTATTTGAAAGCGAGAAACTGCAGATTTTCCACAGATGAAGCGTAAATAGTCCACGATCTGTGTAGAAAATTGCATTGCGATCGGACGGCAAATAGCGATGATATTAAAATAATAAGTTAAGCTGTTTAATTGTGTGAGGGTTGGCAATAATCATAAATTAATACTTAGCAGAAAAATGCTGTTAACAAAGCTGCAATTTGGCAGATTAATGTTACAGAGCTCCGTGGCGTACTGTGCTAAGTCGCTGAAATTATCTAATTTTATGCTATCACGCAGGTCGAAGGTTCGAATCCTGCCTCGGGCAAATGGTTTTTTTTTTTATTTATTAATGTTATATTGTCATGTCTTATTGATGTTATATTGACATATACATTAACATTTGATGTTATTATACAATTTTTAAATAATTTTTCAATAAGATTGATTAACAAGCAATTTTGCAATATATTAGATGATGGCTCAACGGGTTGAGTCCCCTACTATGTAATCCTATTTTGACATTGGGTTGCGGGTTCAAATCACGGCTGTGTCAACTCCTTTTTTAAATTCAGCTGATTTTAGCTATTTGTCGTGTTTATAATCCAGCATGTTCATATTTATAAATGCTAATCTAGAAAATTCTTTTGTTTTGGCTCGTGCTTACATATGTATGTATGCGTGTGCTTAACCGATCTTGGAAATACAAATATTGTTGTCTCGCTCTCTCTTACTCATATGTCTATTCGACTTTACATTGATTATTTGATGTTTTTAAATATGAAACCCTACGACGAATCAATGCTTAACTAAAATATAAATTAATTTTCACCAGTCTTTGCTTTTTAGACCCCGTACTTAAAAAAGGTACAGGGGTCTATTAAGTTTGTTTAAAAAAAAATGAGCGTAACAGGCAGAAGGAGGCGTGGCAGACCCCATAAAGTATATATATTCTTGATCAACATCAACAGCCGAGTTGATATAGCCATGTCCGTCTGTCCGTCCGTCCGTCTGTATGAAAATCGAGATCTCAGAGACTATAAGAGCTAGAGACACCAAACTTGGTATCTAGGTTCATCTAGATCTAATTTTAATTTTTTCATACCAAGTACGGGGTCTCCGACAGTCGAGTATGGTCGACTGTATCGCGAGCGAAGCGAGCCGTGGGTAGGAGAGCGAAGCAAGCAGGGGCGAAGCCCCCTTGTTTATTGTTGTTTTGTGCAACTTGTCACAATTTTGTGTGGAAACTTAAAAATTCAATTTAAAAAAAAATAGTTGAGACCCCCAACTAATTTGGAGATGTTCGGTATATAAACGAAATTTTACCAAAATATTTTGTGCAGCTCTTTATTTTTTGCATAAAGAATATACAAGACATGAATAAAGTATTATTACACAATATAGAACGCGACATAAAAAATATTTATACATCATTAACTAGTGATGTAAATCCCAACTTTGACTTGATATTTATTGAAATGGATAATCGACAAAAAAAAAAGTGAGTTTTAGACATATCGAAAAATAATACATCGAATTACAAATATCGAGATTTCTCCAAAAAAAAATTTTTTATTTGCAAACGCAATTGTAATTACAAAATACTCACATACTTCTATTACTTTTCTTAGTTTTCTTCTATTGCTTTAATTTCTGTTCCAAAATTTGTCATTCTTGAAGGTCATTTATAAGGGTCGTTCATCAAAAATAAAAGTTTTCGATTTTTCATGAAAATCGAATATATCAACTCGATAAATTATTTTAAAAAAATTATCGAGGTACTTGAAAATCGGTTCTGCGAAAATAGAGTTTTCGATATTTCGATATAAAACTCGATTCAATGTTTGGACTTATATCACAAAATTCAATATCCGTTACTTGTCTAAAATGAAACGTTAATATGCCATGTAGAACAAATATGATAGATAGAATAACAAGCTCGGACTTAAAACATTTCAACTTGCACTTCATCTATAGACACAAATAGAAATTTAACACAGCAAGCGGTTTAATTTTACAGAACATATCAATTAATAGAAATAAATAGAACACAGCTTTTGCTGTTTTCCAGTTTTAGTACGGGTTTTACTATACCCTGCGCTCATTTTCAATGGGCACAACGGGTATTATGATTTTGTGGCAATGCAAAAATAATAATCGTAAGAACGCAACTGTGACTTTTCAAAGTATATATAATTTGGTTCACTGTCACTGTATATGACTATATTCTAAAGAGATAAAGTTTATAAAACCCTTTATTGTCTTTGACCTGATGCTGTTTCGATTATATCTTCTATAATTTTACCATATGCTATAGGCTTTAAAAATATTATATTACGTCTGTGGAGCAGCGCATAAAAAGATATATATATATATAATTAATTAATCTTCATAGATTGGCCTTAAACCATTATACCTCGATTTGTCAATTTTCAATGGGTACAGGTATAAACAGCCACATTACGTCGTCCACAATGGGGCAGCGCAGCCGCATTAACGCATGGGTCGATCAAGAAGTTAAAAAATTCTTGACCGGGATGTGAAAATGTTATAAACACATCTTTATTTACATATGTACATACATATGTACAAATGTATTTTTTAAGAAGACTAACTTTTATACATACATACATATGTCTTGCCCTATAGTGAAAGAACGTTGATAATGCTTCATTTAATTGATTTTATTGTAGTATGTACAACTTTATGCTTAAAAATAATTTTCAAAATTCGCAAATATTTTTCAACACCTAAAGGTTTCCTGTCAAAAAATGGTTGCTATCGAACACATAGAATAAACAGAATGTAGAGTCGCTTGCAATTCTATTTCTACTGTTATTGCTCATGTAAGACTTTTTTTATTTTTCCCACAAGATTTTCGATAAGCGTAACAAGCAGAAGGTGGCATAGTAGACCCCATAATCAGCAACAACAGCCGAGTCGATATAGACATATCCGTCTGTATAAACACCTAGATCTCAGAGGCTGCGTGCGCTATAGATTCATCTACTATATATCATAAGCAAATCAAATATGAAACGATCGGTCAAAAATCAAGTTTTAATATGAAAACCTTTTTTGCTTTTCGAGATATGTCAACCCAACGGACAACATATGCATCTGGATTGGTCTTAAGTATCCTTACCGAAGTTGGTTCAAATCGGAGACCTACATCATATAGCCGTCATTGGAACAATTAGTCGAAAATTTAATACAGCACTATGCAAGAACATCGAATCGTCGGTGTGCCGAACAGTTTCTGAATGCCTGGGCTCTGGGTATACTAAATATTTTTTTAATTTTCACCTGTCTTTGCTTTTTCTATAATTAGTTCGGGGCCTCCGACAGTTGATCGACAGTATGATCGACTGTAGCACCGAGAACGAAGCGAGCAGGGTGCGGAGTCCCCTTGTTTATGTAAAGGAATAATAAAGGAGTTTTTCCAAAGAGTTGGAAACACTCCGGTGACACCGGTAACACTGAGAGTTGAGGAGAAAAAAGTTAGACTTAGCAATAGAATATTTAGAGAGGTCAAGATTAGAGCCAGACATTTTAAATTTTTTAAAACATTTAGACTTAATATAAACCAAGGAGGCTTTGAAGATTTTAATTCTTTAGCAGTTCTTAAATAAGTTAAACTAAGCTTTTTATAAAAAGTATCCAGTGTGATATTGTACAAAAACATTGTTTTAATTTCATTCTGCTCAGACTTTTTTGTGTTTTTTGTGCTCTACACACAATCAAATAAAAAAAAACAAGGGGGCTCTGCCCCTGCTCGCTTTGCTCGCGGTGAGGTGCGGCTACAGTCGAGTGTACTAGACTGTAGAATACCCTGAGTCCAGGCACTTAAATGATGTTTGGCTAGCCGAAGATTTGAATCCCTTGAAGAGCGCTGTATTAAATTGTCGACTGATTGTTCCAATGACAGCTATATGATATAGTGAACCGATTTGAATTAAATTTGGTCAGGACTTAAATGCATATTCTGTCAGATTGGTTCAGATATCTTAAAAAACAAAAAAGTTTTTCACACTTAAACTTAATTTTTCACCGCTCGTTCCTATTACAGCTATATGATATAGTGGTCCGATCCAAAAATAGAAACAAACTTGATCTGCGCCCTGTATACAGGAACCTACATACCAAATTTGAAGTCTCTAGCTCTTATAGTCTCTGAGTCGACGCGTTCAAACAGACGGACCTACAGACGGACGGACGGACAGACGAACATGGCTAAATCGACTCGGCTGTTGATACTGATCAAGAATATATATACTTTATGGGCTCTGCCACGCGTCCTGCTGCCTGTTTCATACATTCTGCCAAACACATTATACACTTGTTTGCCCATTTTTAATAGGTATACAAATTATCATATCTTAAATTATCTTGGAAAAAGTTTCTTAGATAATAATTATAATATGTATGGTAAGTAGTTCAGAATATTTGCTGGTCTATGGGATCAGCCCTCGCGTATATTGTTGTGTAAAGCTCTACGATTGCGTAGCTTGCTTGTATTTAACGTCGGTAACAACGCCACAACAATGACAAACAGCCAACCGACAAACCGATCAACGAACCAACCAGCAAGTAAAACGAGCAGCCAACCAAGCAACCAGCTACCAATCAACCTTATGGTGAAGGCGAAGTGTCGCGACGGTGGTCGGTCGTCGGTGCACATGCGCACTGCTGCGAACTTCTGTACTAAAATTATAGCTAGCTCAAAAACCAGTTATAAGTCAACTTTCATTTCAAGCAGACGTGTCAGACGCGCGGATCGGTGCGGATCGTGTTTTTTTTGTTGTCTTTGGCAACAGAAAACTCCGTTAATAATATTTGTATGCATTTACGAACACAAACATACATACATACACATATAACTCGAATATACTAATGTAATTTTCACGTCCATAGTAAATTGTTAATATTCAAAGCAGCTATTCAGGCCAAAAATAGCAGCCATTTGTTTCAAACTTTTTTTTAATGTGTGAGCTGTGAACGAGAAGTTGAGGAACAGAAACAACTACGACCTTAACTCCCACTCTCAGTGTTGTAAATACCAAAAAAAAAAAAAAAAAAAGTGTGAAGAAAGCGAAATCAAAAGTTCTGACCAAAATTGTATATCAATTTGCATATTCATGAAAAAAATGTAATATATGTAAATGCATATATGAATTTTTAGAAGCTGTTTGCTGCTCTTATGACTTAAATTTTTAAGTTTTGGCTGAATTGAACTTTCTCATATGGACTCTATTAACACATAATAAGTCGGATTTACCTAAACGCAAGCTGAAAATTCATAGAATACTGCGATTTAGCCCAGTGACTATCGTTGGCACAGATATAAATCAATAAAACAGCAAATTCAACAGCTCATCGATAATTATGTTAATTATAATTATTAAAATTTATACGCTGATGCTTAACTTAAAGAATCTATTCACCAAAATTTTTGTATTCTAATATCACCAAAATCAAGAAAGTTGTAGTTCGTGATTTAAAATCTTTCAAATTCTTAACAGAACTTCATGTACCAAGATAAGTAATTCGGAACTCGTATATAAGCATGTTCATAATACATATGCAGATACATATACATATAGTGTGTATGATGTTTACGTGGGAAAGCATTGTTCATTGTGTATTTTTTTAATTTATTTTTGTTAGCTTTCAGTTTTAAAGTCAATGTACGGTTATTGTAAACTTTTTTTTACAAATACATTTTGAATTTATGCATTAATGTACATATGTACATGCAAGCTCATACAAATTTCATTTATACATGCATATAAACTCATGACCACATGAATGCCTTGCGGTGAAAATCAATATGAATGCTAAGTGAAAATCTAGTGAACGTATCACATCGGCTCGTGACTCCCAACTTATTTGACCCAACACTCTTACATGGGAACGAGTGGTCGAAATTCAAGTTTTAGTACGGAAAACTAATTAGTGTTTTTGAGAGTATCCTAACCAATCTAACAGCATGTGCATCTCTGTTGGTTGGATACATACTGACCAAATTTGGTTCAAATCGGTCAAGTATATCATATAGCTGCCACAGACACGAATGGTCGAAAATCAAGAAATTTTTTTGTTTTGTTGAGATATCTTAACCAAACTCATAGTCTTAAATACATTTCCACAGAAGTGTCAACCGCATCCAAAATCTAAAAAATGATCATAAGCTCACATCTTGTGAAATTTTTTTCAGAAACATTTTTAAATTACTTATTTAAACAATTCACACCTGAATTAATTCACTAGGATGAACATACAGACTGCACCATTGAATTAATTCATTTTTTCTGTATTTTTTCCGGGTTTTTTAAAAATTGACTACCAAAGTGGAGTGTAGGTATTATAATGATTATTTGATGAAATCTTTCTTTCAGCATCAAAAAGTTGATAAAAATACAAAGAAAACACACCAATCCTGTTCATAATCCTGTTGTTATTGATGAATAAAGTTAATATACATATATTTCACACGAAGTAACGAAAAATTATGATGGAACAAAATGTCGCGTGCGAAAATGATTAAAATTATATAAAAAAAATTATGAAGAAATAAAAATACATAATATTTTAAAATTAATTGCGTCACAATATATTATATTTTTTGAGGTTTCGCTGAAATCAGTGTTTTAACGGTCGCCGAAAAAGTGACTTCTGTCTGAGTCGCGTGCTAATTTTTTGAATTTTTGTAAATATCTTGAAAACGAACAATAGTCCAAAATCAACCTTAGCACCAATTATAGTGGTCATCAAGAGCTACTTATAAGTTTCGCCATTTGTCAAAATAAAATAAAGTCTGGGCATATGTCTTTTTTCACTTTGAATGCGTTCGAATGTCGCATTCGACATTAGAGAATTGACCATACTCTGATTGAAGTTGGTTCAAATTGGATTACTATATCATATAGCTGTTATTGGAACAATTAGTCGAAAATGTAATACAGCGCAAGAACATAAAATCTTCGGCGTGTCGAATAGCATCTAAGTGCCTGGGCTGTGGGTATCCAACTGTCGAGTGTACTAAATATTTTTTTATTTTCACCTTTCTTTGCTTTTTCTATAGTTCTTCGACAGTCGAGTATGCTGTTGCACCGTGAGCGAAGCTAGCATGGGCGGAGCCCCCTAGCTTTTACATTCAAAGTAAAAGTCCATTCCATGCCCCAAAATTTCTGAAATCCAATTTTGTGACTAACGATATTTAATTTATGTCATGTATTTCGACACTGACCATCGGGATTTAGTGTGACCAACGCAACATCAAAAAGTAACCAAATGTGGATTGGTCCCACTGGTGCGTCAGCTGTGCGTTGTTTGCATTTTACAAAGCGCAAATCTGTGTGAATAATTGAAAGGTACAAAATGGCAAGTTTTGTTTAAATAATGAGGAAATCTGTTGAGGTGCTCAGCTACACTCTCCCATGCTGTCTTCAAAAAAATGGCATCGAAATGCATGTTGTCGATCAAATCGTAAATTATTGGATATTGCCCCACTTCCAGAATTAGATTAATTCTGTCCTGCGTTGTGAACAGGTCCAGGCGTCCCATTTTCACTCTTAGTTCACTTATTGTCATTTTTAAAATTTTCATGTATTTCTTCTCATTCAACAACCCCTCGTCAAAAAAATGAACAAGGCATATATTTCTACACCGGGTAAAGCTAGTTCCTCCCAGAAAAAAATTCCGCTACCCGGCGGTAAACTCCTGGCGGAGGTGTAACTGAATTCTGTCGTCTAAATTCCGCTGGTGCGATCCCCAAGAAAGTAATCAAACAGAGTTGCCAGCTAAGGCACCGGGTATCGAAATATCAGCTGTTGTGCCAAAAGTGTTGAACAACGCCGCACAATACAAATGATACAAAAAAAGAGCGAAAACCGGAAAAGACCTGTAAATGATATTTTCAATCGAGAGCACTACAACAACATCTACAACAAACACAACTTCTGAAGTCATAAATGAAAGCAAAATTAACATTTTTATGATACTTTGCGACGCGCCGCGTCGCTCAAAACTAACAGATTGAAAAGAATCAGAGACACGCATTTTGTTATTGTAAAGAGACTCGAGATCGGCAGTCTGAAGACTGCGTGTATTTTGTAATTTCAAAATTTCGGGTGTCCGACAAAAAGACGCCTTTACTTCATGTATTTTGTTGTTATAAGCTCGCTCGAGTTCGGCAGTTCCAGTGCTTATGCGCCACTTGTGCTGATTGGCGCCACTTTCGAAAATATAACGGACTGAGCACACAGAGCATCGGGAGCAAGGGCTTAATCACATGATTAACAGAAAGCATTATTTTTGAGAAAAATAAAATCAAACTCATAAAAAAATGATTAATTCTTGAATTATACCTCAAAAACAGAGCACGCTAATAATAGTTGGCCGTTTTTCGCTTTGCGGTCTACGCGCTAACATATCCGGAAAAAACTATGCACGCTCTCTCTCTCTCTCTCTCTGAGCAGAACACTTCGTTTCTCTTCGTTGTTGAGTGTTCTTAGTTGAGCCATTCGTCTTACGCTCTTCCAATAAAAACTATTAGAGACCGATTCGATTGAGCGCTGGCAGAGTCAGCAGATAAGCAAACAAATGAAAGGCTCAGCGCATTATTTGCGAGCTCTGCTCAAAATTAAAACATAAGTTGTTATTTTGACTCTTTGCCTATGCATCAAGATTCAATGAGCCAATACGGAAACTTTATACTTTAAACTTTATACATACATACATACATACTTTTGTATATACAAACTTATCCATGCATTTACATATACATTAAAATAATAGTTCAGAAGTGTTTGCAAAAGTTGGTGATGCTATAAATATAAATACAACGACTAATCAACTGCCAACAACAATAACAGCACAAAGAAAACAATGTGTTGCTTTTTCCACAAGATAATTTTCATATCGGTGACACCTCGACGAAAACATCTGCATATTCAACTTATAATGATGCTAATGATGATGATGTCGCTGATTATTGCCGGAAATTGCCACAGTAAGTTCCTAGACTGCAAGTTTATCAATAGCATTGACATTAAGATTATGATAAATTCACATTCGATATATGCATGTATATAATTACAAACCTACCTTAATTATTGCAATGTTCCGGAAAATGTTTCATGTAAAGCGGGAAATAATATGTACATTGCCACTTCACTTACATTTATGGCGTAAATTTAATGTCACATTTAAGGATTAAATGGTTATCGATTACACCAGCTAACAAAACTAAACTTTTTCGCTATTACACGAACAAAACCCACTTTTTTTTTATACACTTCGGGTCCCAGATGACAACTTAAAAATTTTTCCTGTACATTTTTTGTTTTTAGCTGTTCTTAGAGGTGCACATCACTGCGGACGGCAGTCCGCGTTAGTGACGAAAGCACCACGTAGTATGCAAAAGTGACTAACAATATTATACAGGAAGAATGGAAAATTTGCTACGAATGTCCGAGCAGGTCGAGTTATATACCGATCGAAAGGTATAGTCTTAACTTAGAAAAATGCATACTAAGACTTTGATGTCTCAAATGGTTCATGAGATAGGGGTGTAAGGGTGGTGCAAGATTTTAATGATTGCAGCGGATGGGACCGCTGGAAGTTTTCAGTAAAATTAGTTTTGTTTTTATTATTCTTATCAAAAATACGCTTCGAATGATACCTTAATCGTTCAAATCCGACAACTGGTTCCAAAGATAATCAATTTTCCAATTGAAATTTTCAGTGAACTTTCCAAAATGAAAAAAAAGTCAAAAATGTTGTCCGTTGGTTTGTTTGCATCAAAGCGTTGAAAAAGCTTAAATCTTTTGATGAGGAAATATTCCTTGTCGGAAAACTAAAAATGTTTGTTCTACGACTTTTTGAAAAACACGCTAGGTTAGCGGGAAAGCCCGCGAAAACTAAAAGCCTCATAGTATCCAAACCACAGAAGCTACAGATATGTTCTATATATCGATAGAAAGGTATTTTTGAGGGCTTTCTAGCAAAGTGGTAAAAGCTACAGGTGAAAAAAGGTTTTTTGATTTACACTTTGGCGATTTATTCGAAAACGGCGCCAACGATTTTTATTAAAATTTATTAAAATTTCGCGTCTTTTGATGTATGATTCATGACTTTTTACCGTGTGGTTTGGAAGTTATTACCTATTTACTGAATATATACATTTTACTTAGAATTGAAAGGTGGCAGCAGCAATAAAGTATTGTAGCAGGCAGCTTTAGCTGATAGGTCTTGCGTTGTAGAAATAACCAGTATTGCCAGACAGTTATGATTTCTATACAGATATAACCAGTGCTGCCAGACAGTTCGTATTCCAACAATGAGCGCTTTAATTTGTTTCATTGAATTAAACTGTTTGGATCATCCTGCAGCTGATTTTAATTTATTAATAATTTTAAAAGAAAGTAACAATGTCAGAACCATATGAAATCTCAAAAACTTCTGATATCTTCCAAAAAAACTTCTTAACGAAGTAAAAGTCTAGTGACGAAACCCTCTTCATGCCACAAAATTTCTGATATACAATTTTGTGACGAACAATATTTAATTAAATTAATATATAAATTACTAAAAAAAAAGTTTAGCATTCGGCACAATGCGCAAAAAGGTAACAATTATTTATATCTAAAAATAACTTTTATGCGCAGTGCCGAATGCCAAACTTTTTTTTTTTAATAATTTATATATTAATTTAATTTAATATTGTTAAATTCGGATCGTGCTGACGTGTTTTTGCGAGCGCTCCGAATAAAACACAGTTTAAATCGCGATAAGGTGCGGTAAATATCCGATAATAGGCCGAGAGCCACCTCGCGCGATGTCTAAATGCTCGATTGGTGTCTGGACTGCTTAACATTCACTGTCACAAGCGCAATATTGTTAAATATAGTTTATTTACAAAGTGAATACACGTGAAAAGCAGTTGATCGACGTGAACATTGTACACAGAGTTGCCAGTCAGTTGATGCTCGAAGGAGTGTTGCCAGATCGCTAGAATCTGCCAAAATTTAAATTTAAATAAATTTAAATATGAACTAAAAGACATACGATCTCAACGTCAACGTGAGCAAGACGAGCGGCGTCTCTCAATACAGAAAAACAACGCGTACTTCAGCGTCGTCTCGGAAGCAAAAAAACCAAAATATTCCCTTTTATCAGCTGACAACGAGAGATCCCGTTCTTGTTCCCCAGCTTTGCCAAGCGCAGGACACAAGACCTGTGTGCCTTCCCACTGCCACACAATACGCCGCGTCCAGATCAAGTACCGCCAACGTTGCTCTCAAAAGTTGCCGCATCTGACGCAAGCAAAAGCTCTTTCCAGCACTGCTTCGCTTGCAAGCGTAGCGTCAAAAACAACGACTATACAGACCGGAATGGATCGCTACATACAAATAAAGCGAAAACTAGGCCCTCAAAATATTCGAGGCAACAAAACCAAAATTAACTGCGCTAACACAACCCACACAGCTGGGGAATCAACTAACAACAGCAACAGGTTTTCTCCACTGGCTGATAATGAGCAGCTAACCGATGTTGGACAAGGGGCTCCAAGAAATCCAAAGCCCCCACCAATATACATTCGGGAGAAGATATCCAATGCGCTTGTAAACAAATTTGTCGAACTAATTGGAAACAACAACTTTCATTCCTCTTACAAAGGGGAATATTCATGAAGTAAAACTGCAAGTCAAAACTGAAAAAGAAATTCGTAAGGCCTCAATTACCTCAATGAGACCAAGAAGAATTTCTACACGTATCAACTAAAAAGCAGCAAGGGCCTGCAGGTGATACTCAAAGGAATAGAAACGGATATCACTCCTGCTGAAATTATAAGTGCTCTAGAAGAAAAAGGCTTCCATGCTACGAGAGTAACAAATATTATAAATAAAAACTAAAAACCTCAGCCTCTCTTCAAAGTTGAGCTAGAACCAGATAGCAAAACTTTGAAGAAAAGCGAAGTGCACCCTTTCTACAAACTGCAGCTCTTGCTGCATCGCCGGATCACGGTTGAAGAGCCACACAAACGCAACGGTCCAGTACAATGCTCAAACTGCCAGGAATATGGGCATACCAGGACTTACTGCACGCTTCGGTCAGTATGCGTAGCCTGTGGAGACTCCCATGGCTCCGATCATTGCCAAGCCAACAAAGAAGACCCCAGCACAAAAAAGTGTGGAAACGGTGGTGGAAATCACACAGCTAACTACAGAGGTTGTCCTGTGTATAAAGAATTGAAATCCCGTATGCGGCGAGTACCACCAACGCGTTCCCAGAACATGTCAGACGCAGTTATACCACCTCAAACTACACCCGATGACTTCTTTGCCAAAACAGCCAGGTCTTCATTTGGCCCCATCAACACTATCAATGGCATCTCTTTTGCCAGCGCGGTAAAATCAGGCATAAGCAAACCAACTCCTTCAACATCGCTCCCAAATGTAATCCAAGCAGAGCCAAACTTGGCAAGCGTTCAGAAGCAGCCTCAAAGCTCGATAGAAATTATGATTTTCAGTCTGCAACAAAGTATGATGCACTTTATGTCCTTTATGAGAACAACTATGCAAAACCTTATGCAAAATCAAAACACATTAATACAGATGCTTGCATCTCAACAGTCAAAATAATCAATGGCGGCCCTAAGAATTTCAATGTGGAACGCTAACGGTGTTTCACGGCATAAACTTGAGCTAACTCAATTTCTATACGACAAACACATCGACGTAATGCTGCTCTCAGAGACGCATCTCACTAACAAATACAACTTCCAAATACGCGGTTATTTATTCTACGGCACAGATCCTCTGGATGAAAAAGCACACGGTGGAACGCGTATCTTAATTAGAGACAGAATCAAACATCATTTTCATAGGAGATATGCAACAAACTATTTACAAGCTACATCTATAAACTTACAATCGGGCAACAGCAACCTGACTATTGCCGCAGTATACTGTCCTCCAAACTTTGCAATCACTGAAGCTCAATTCATGCAATTCTTCAGTATTCTGGGGAATCGTTTTTAGCAGCAGGAGACTACAATGCAAAGCACACGCACTGGGACTCTCGCTTTGTGACCTCCAAGGGCAAGCAGTTCTACAGTCGATTCCTTGCCATCTGAGTTTCGCCCAAGCGAAATTTCAAAAGTCAT